>OZ025246.1:13329776-13339776 GCA_964019155.1 Osedax fenrisi | reverse complement strand
AGCGTTAATAAATAAGTTATATGCATACCGTTCAATTTAACAGAATGTTCTAGAGCCATTATCTCCGGAGTTGTGAGAACCTGAGGATGTATTATTATTAATAATAATAATAATAATAATAATAATAATAATAATAATAATAATAATCATATTGGTCCTTATCATAAACAAGCATGAACATATATATATATATATATATATATATATATATATATATATAGAAGTTCACTGAACTTATCGATATTCTATTCGTCAACAGTATATACATTGACATAATACATTGAGATTTTACATTTACATGGCGATTAGTCAGGTTATCCGTATTCGAACATGGGTACCGAATACGGACACCCCAGTTATATATGGAATTAAAAGATTAAATACAATGTCAAAATCACATTAATATCTATAATCATATAATATTAATATATTGTCATTTTTTAATATACATAATGAGTTATAAAATGTTAAGAACATTTATCGGTAAAGTGTCCGTATTAGGTTACTTTCCCTATATATATATATATATATATATATATATATATATATATATATTGTTATTTGTTATTTTGTTATTTTTATTTGGTGGAGTCCTTTCCATCCAGGAACTTAGATGAATTTTTCACTTATAACCATATATGGCTCTAATGTCCCTTCGAAGCCGCTCTCATGTTAAGGCATCCATGGTTTTAACGAGAGCCGATCATTTATTTATACACAATTATATAAGATCACTTCTAAATAATATTTTAAGACCCATTTTATAAAATTAATTAATGGTCCGGACGAGGGTCGAACCCGTGTCCTACTGCTCGTGTGTCTGACGCCTTAGTCACTGAGCCACACAGGCAGTTTTATATATATATTATTATTATTATTATTATTATCAGATTTGGTTTTAACAACCGGGTAATTATAGAAGCAGAGCTTATCGAGACAATTACCCTTTATTATTTTGACAAGTCCTAAAAAAGTACAATTATAATTGGAATAATAAATTCCTGAAAAAAAGAATAAACTATATATAACATAATGTTATATCTAAGTTGACTTCCTGTTTACACTAAATCTAATTATGAATAAGATCAAATAATTGTACTTATGAAGGACTTGAAAAAATTATCAAAAATCATCATATAATATATAAAAATAAACAAAATAAACATTAAGAAAACTAAAACGACTAAAAAACTAAAAACAGACAAGAAAGGTTAAGAAGAGTAAATATATGAAAATTTAATATAAAGAATAATAAATATATGTTTGGCAAATATTCAAAAATAAATTTATAAATTATCTACACAAAGTAAAAAATATTTAGATAGTTTTCATAAGTCGAAGAGTAGTTATAGTATAAAATATGGAAAAAAGAAGAAATTAATGTAAAAATGTAAAATGTAAAAGTCTGAGTAAAGATAAAATGTATTAAAAATAGTATATAATATTATATAAAAGCGTAATTAGAGTATAAAATATGGATAAAAAGGAGAAATCAATGTAAAAGTCTGAGTAAAGATAAAATTTATTAAAAATAGTAAACTTATTAAAAATTAAAAAAATGTTAAAATATAATTTGAAGTAGAAAAATAATAGTAGATTAAAAAATCACAAGGTTAAAAAATAATTAAAAATATTATTACTGAAAAGGGAAATAGATACTAATTTTCTTTTATCAATATTTAATTCATTCCAAAGTCTTGGTCCATATGACGTTAAAGAATTATTCATATAGTTATATTTATTATAAGGTTGAATGAAATCAAAAGTACTTCTTGTATTAATTTTTTTTTTAGTTATTCTTTTATAATGTTTATAAATACTTGGACTACAAGTTTTATAATATATTCTATGCATAAATATTAGTGTTTTATATTTACACAAATCAAAGATATTTAATAACTTATGATCAATAAATAATTTTTTTGAACTAAAATCTATAGGTTTAGAAAAAACTAATTTTAATACTTTTTTTTGTATAACATAAATACAGTCTATATTAGATTTATATGTATGCCCCCAAATTTCTAAACAATAAATTAAATGGGGATAAAAAAGTGCATAATAAAGTTTAATAATAGCTGATTCATTAAGGCAGAAAGATACATTTTTTATGATCCAATATATTTTTAATAATTTATTCTTTAGAAATTGAAAATGAGATTTCCAGTTCAATGAATTATCAATGATTAGTCTAAGGAACTTTGTTTCAGATACTTGAACTAGAAGCTCATTTTCAATTTCTATTTCAAATTCCATATCATTTCTAAATGACATGCAGTGAGTTTTATCAATGTTAATTGTCAACTTATTTGATTTTACCCATAACATTATTTCATTAATTGTCAGCTGTAATTTAACTTTTAGTTTGTTGGCTGAACAATCACTAATTATAATATTGGTGTCATCAGCAAATAGTATAAAAGTATTATTAATAGAGCAGGTCGGCATGCCATTAATAAATATAAGAAAAAGAAGCGGCCCAAGAATAGAACATTGGGGGACACCGATATCTATATTAGTAGTAGTAGACATACAGTTATTATAATTTGTAAATTGACTTCTGTCTTTAAGATATGATGATAACCATGATAGAGGTAATCCTCTTATACCGTAAAAGTCAAGCTTTTTTAAGAGTATTTCATTGTTGACTGTGTCAAATGCTTTTTTTAAGTCAATGAATAGGCCAACACAGTATTTATTGGAGATCAGAGAATCAATAATAGCTTTTTGAAGGGTTTCTATAGCATGGAGGGTACTGAGGCCTTTCCTGAACCCAAATTGTGAACTACTAATTATGTTATGAAAATCACAGAAAGAAAGTAATCTTGAAAAAAACAATTTTTCTAAGATTTTCGAGAATTGAATATTCAAACATATGGGTCTATAATTATTAAAGTCATTTTTATTACCTGATTTATAGATGGGAATAACTTTGGATTTTTTAAACAAATTTGGAAAAGTGCCTGTTGAAAAAGAAAGATTAAAAATATATGTTAAAGGTTCAGCTATAGTGGATGAGATTAATTTTACGAGTTTCATAGATATATCAAGTTCATCCTTAGATATTTTTGGAGAAAAATTATCAATAGTTTTAATGACCTCACTACATGTAATTGGAGATAAAAATAATGAATAATAATTACTATTTTTAAGGTAGTCGTTGAACGATGTATTAGGTGAACAAATGTTCTTAGCTAGTTTACTACCGACTTGTATAAAGTGTTCATTAAATTTATTTGCTATTGTTTCATCTTTTATTTCCTTTCAATGTATATCAAGTACTGATATTTTTGTATTCTTTTTTTGTATAGGATTTATCAATGAATTTATAATTGACCATGTAGTTTTAATGGATTTACTGTTATCCAAAGATTTAGTATAAAAATCCTTTTTACACTTTCTTATAATATTCGTGAGATCATTTTTATATTTTTTATATATCCTAAGATTATTATCATTTATATTATTTATATATTTTATATACAGCTTTTGTTTTTTTCTACATGCTTTCTTTAAACTTTTTGTAAACCAAGGAATATCTTTTTTGCGAAAAATATTATTAGATTTATGTTTTTTAAGGCATGTTTTATCATAAATTTTACTAAAATTTGTAATAAAAAGGTCAAGAGAAATATTAATATCTTCAGATTTTATAAATGTCCAGTTTGTCTCATTAAGTTCTTTCATTAATTTATTAACATTGTTAGTGTTATTTATATTGTGAGTTATAATTGGAACATTTTGTTTACATTTGAAACGTATTTTATTTAATTTCATTAAGATAAAAATTGGCAAGTGATCAGTAAATTCATATTGTAAAATACCAGATGAAATATAAGAAAAATTTCCATTATAAAAAATATTGTCAATCAATGTAGAACTATTATTACTGATACGTGTTGGTTGATTTATAGACTTAAATAGGTTTTGTAATTGCAATGTGTTTAAAAAAGAATCTGTAATAGTATTGGCTTTAAGTATGTCTATATTAAAGTCCCCACAGAGAAATATATGTTTACCATTATATACATTGAATTTTTCAATAAAATTATTTAGATAAACAAAAGAATCTTTTTCCAATGAGGGAGATCTATAAATTGAACTGATTGTAATATTTCTAGTATCAAGTTTAATTTCTATAGTAATTGTATCAATGTAAAGGTTACTAAGAGATAGAATGACAATTTTATTTGTAGAAAATGAACTCTTAATATAAATAGAGACGCCACCAGCTTTTTTGTGATTTCTAATAGTGTGAAAAGAGGTATATCCCTGTAATTCAAATAGATTCATATTAAATTCATGGAACCAAGTTTCACATATTGAAATAACATCAAATGTATTATGTATAGATTTAAGTAATAACTTTAAATTATCAAAGTTTTTAACTATACTTCTACCATTTAATTGTAGTACTGATAACGTATTTAAGTTGTATTTTAATTTATTAAGTTCATTCATCGACATATAAGGAGAAACATGGTCAAAATTATAATTAAGATTCTCTGGATCATTGCAAAGAGTTGGATCATTATGAAATTGATTATCAATCATGGTCAGGTGTAAAAAGTAAATAAGATGTATAAAATAAATATGAATAGAAATGTAAGATAAAAATGATTATAAAGAAGTATAAAATTGTAAAATTAAAAGCATATATGAAGGTTTTATATAGAATAAAATAAGTAAATGAGTATGTATATATATATTTATAACGAGCATGGAAAATTAAAAGTAAAAAACAAAAACATAAACTGATTTTTTTTGAATAAAATATTATGGTTAAGTTTAAAATTATAATAATAAATAGTCAACATTTATCAACGGGGAAAAAAGAGTTTGATTTATTGATATCATATTTATAGTGTTTGATGAGATCGTAAGGTGATTTTATTGTCAAAATGACATCATCATTATCCTTTAGCGTACAACATATAAATCAATTATAAGACCATGCACTTTTAGTTAACTCATCACGTTTTAAGGAATGTAATAAATTACTTCTTCTGTGAGTTAGATCTTCATTAATATAGATTTTATAATTTAATGTATCTTTTATCTTTTTTCGTGCTAGGTAGAGATCATTACGCACTGAACGTCTATTAAAGCGTACTAACGTGCTTTATAACTTACTCTTGGTAGGTAACTTATGCGCTATACTAATGTCTGTATGTACAATATGAACTCCCAGTTGGGATCCAAATTCTATTATAGCATCAGCATATGATACGTTTTTTTCAACTATAAGACCAGCAATTTTTAAGTTATCTCTCCTAGAATACTGATCAATATCATCAGATCTAATACTCGCAGCAATAAGGCTATTTTCTAAGGTATCAATTTTAGTTTTGAGATAATCAACCTCAGCTCTGACTGCCACGAGAGCCTCAGTTACAGCATTTTCAATTATATGTTTAATGTCTAGGGTAACTTTTTCTATTACATTAGCTACTATTAATTGATCCTTTTTATTTAGTTTATCTGCCATTATAACAGAATATTTTAATTATTGCTAATACAATTTAATAATAATTATATATTACTTTATATACTTTTAGAAATATATCTGACAATTTAATAAACGAATTATAAAAATAATTATAAAAATATATAAAATAAATATATATATCAATATATTTTATGTATACATATATTTATATTATATTATATATATTATATATCAAATTAAAATGTAAAGTCTAAATAATGAAATTTATATCACCTGAATTTGATTATGTGCATATAAATATACCGATATATAATGTATTCATATACAAATTGACTATATTGAAATGAAAGAGATTACATAATACAATCAAAAAAAATAAAAAATCAGAATAAATTCATATATATATATATATATGAATAATAGTAGTTTACACAGATATACTTCGGTGTAATTGTTAGTTCGTAATAATGTATGTTGTACATTACGTAACAGAACGATAGATTAATAAAGCAAACCCTTTGTTCGGGTTTCGTTAGTTTCGTTTTATTGATTCGGGTGTTCATGTCCTGTTGATTACGGGGGAGAGGGTGTTACTTATATATACCCTATATACACTATACCCTATAGGGTGGTAGGCGATACCGTCGGTGGGCGTAAGTAGACGAATAAAAGAGGTACGAGTCATACATATTCACGTTTACGAGTTAACAATAATTAGATTAGTATAAATTACGAAGCGATGTAATATGGTTTCATTGACACCTAGTGAAATAATGATAGAAATACATATATGTGTTCATGTAACGTATATGCGTGATAGTGTACACTATAATGTACTATATATATAATAATAACAATACTATATGTGCAATATTAAGTATAACGTATACATGTTGCGCGGGTATTAATTGTTATAAGTCTGATAACAATTAATACCCGATAATATCAGATATATATATATATATAAGGTATGCATTAAACAAAAGAAACATTTTTCAAATTTTATTTATATCATACTAATACAACGGATTCAATCAATTTTATCTTGTAAGATATAATTACAAGATAAAATTGTATATATACGTATATATTAACTCGTAGTATCCTGCGATTGAGGGCCGTGCTGTTTGTGCGCAGGGACTCTATCTGTTCGTAGTGCACCTGGAAGTTGGTGTCTGTCTGCGCGTGCGCATTGACGACACGCCTCTTCTTCAGTATCGCCGTCAGGGTACTCCACCAATCTAGCCACGTGGGTAAGCGAGCGCGTGAGTGACGGGTGCGCTGATGAGATGTGGGGGGGGGGCGTGGTTTAAGATAGGCGTAACACGCGTGTGATTGGTTCACGATTTTGTGTAATACTAGTACCAAAACCCTATAAAAAAGCCTTATAGGGCTTAGTCAGTACCAACACCCTATAATTTTCTAGTATTAGAAAGGGACAGGCGTAACTTGTGTACTATTTGTTTTCTTAGGTATTGCTCTAATGTGCCTTGGAAGCCGCTCCCATAGTAACGTATGCATGATTTAACTATAGTTTATCCATGCTTTAACTATACGGCTCTATAGAGCCGATCATTTAGTTATACACAATTATATGAGATCACTTCTATTTTAAGACCTATTGTAATGATCCGGACGAGGCTCGAACCCGCGTCCTACTGCTTGTGTGTCTGACGCCTTAGCTACTGAGCCATACAGGCAGTTAAATATATATATTGTATATTATACGAGAGTATACATATTACAAATAATATATATAATAATATATACCCCGGCGATAGACCAGAAAAGGACCTCAACGGAACCTTAACTCTATGGCATTTTGAGAATTAAAATAACTATACATTATAATTTATAACTTATTTTATTATTTCATACGAACTGTTATATCTCAATAAACAATAGTTATTATTTATTATTTATTTTATATATATATATATATATAATCACCACCAATTCTAGCGATGCTTTTCAGTTAATCTCGATGAATCACTTATCATATTTTAAAGCTTATTTACGGAATATATCGTACAACAACATCCGGTCGGGTATAGCGCATCGTCTTACGTATAACAATAGATCTATAGTGCCATAGACGCGTAGTGATACACACACTACTATAGGTATACTATACTATACATCGTATAGTATACCTATAGAAGACCTGTATACAATACCGGCCTAATACGTGTGTATACATATATGAATATGTATATGTATGTATGTATGTATGCACGTGTGTATGTATGTATGTATGTGCCTAGGAATACGCGCATACTAACCGGTAGAGTGAATGTTGATGTAAACTCGCCTAGCCAGGAACACGGAACAACTCGCACAGAAGATGAACGCCGCGTACGATATAGTGTACACTATCGCCGCTAGGTTTTGTTCAGATTTCATCAGGGGGCATGACATCTAGGCACGACGAGGTCAGGGGTTACGAATTTCATTCGGGTTAGAGATATATCGGTTTATACCGTAGATATATATATATATATATATATATATATATATATATATATGTATATGGGTGTATGTGTGTGGGTGTATACATATATACATATATGTGTGGGTGGTTGTGATGTATGTGGGGCTGTGTATATGTGTGTAGGAGTGTGTAGGAGTGTGTATGTGTATGCATTATATACTGGGAACATATCCTACATAAATAGGGATATATGACAAATACACATCAACGCAGATAGAAAATATACCCTACACACAATAAGATGCGTATACATATTAAGTGTACATACATAATATCGCATTTAATATAAATACTGATGTACTTTAATCGTTAATTATAATTAATTAAGTGATATGTTGTGTGTTTTGTTGTGTAGGCACAGATTTAAGCCAACAACATCCGTAGAAAACTCTCGTATATACGTGTTTAATACACTGTACGCCGTATATTGTATGACGTCTACGCATGACGTATTCAATGAAATGAATATATTTTTTAAAAGAAACAGTTTGAATACTATATATAATAACAAATTATTTGAAAATATAATAAAAAGAGCTCCTTTATGGCATATAAAGAAGTCTTTTTTAGACATGTATGAATTATACACCGGATAGAGTATAAAAACAATAATAAACAATACATAACATATTCAATACATTGTAGGTTGTAGGTTGTAGGTTAGAGGCTCAGGAATATAGATATATAAGAGTTAGACATATATGTATCACACGACTTGTTGACGTTTCAGCTTTCAGGTAAAGGGTCCATACAATCCTATGTCTCGGGTGCTTATCTTCCGCCACAAGATAGGCTGCTGACACAGCTCCCTACTCCTGTAGACCTATCATCAAGCATCCAACACACACATTCCGCTCTCTACTTGCAAATCAAATTATATATATATATATATATATAAACAATATAAAAATTATCTCTATAGATATATACCATATAGGCTACTTTTATGTGTGGTTATTATTGACACGTGATATATCACGTGATATCAGGATGTGTTAAACGGATCCCATAGATTCCCAACCGTTTTTAATAAAATGTGAAAATAATGTATATTTAAAAAAAAGTGTACGAACCTTTTTACGAAATGATTATTCGTATTCAAATATTGATAAGTTATATTTATTTTATATTAAGTATATAATATATTATATAAATCTGGAAAAAAATGGAATTTAATTATTATTCGTATACTTAATTAATTAGTTTAATTATAATTAATTTGTACTTCAAAATAGTATCATATTTCAATCAATAAATACTCCATACAATATTATAATATACATATTGATTCCTATAGATAACATATGTATAGTATTCTACTTAATAATAAACTGAACAAATATTATATATTAATTAATTATCATATTAATTAATATATTTATTTATTAAAATTAATTAAGTAATAAATTTGATATAATGTAGTATGTTAACATTTATCTCAAAATCTAAGATATAAAGATATATTAAAAAAATTATATCACCTGTATTGGATATTATTACATATATTATATATAATCATTTTATTACTATAATAAAATACTGAATTTTAGTAATCGTTTATAATCACCAAACGAAAAATCATTACATTTAAATCTAAAGTACGATTAATGCCTTTTGGGATTCAAAGGGTTAACTTTACAGTTGTAATTGAACGCGTACGACGTGCGACAATGCATATGTAAGTACCTATCGTGTATGAGTGTGCGCGCGTACGTGGGCGTATCTAGTGGTGACGAATACGTGTGTATGTGTGCGTGTGTCTATACACGTGTAGATGTGTATGTGTGCGTGTTTTTGTATATGTTTGTGAATGCACGTGTATGCGTGTGTATATGTAATACACATATTATGTAAGGTACATACACACGCAAACACGCGAATAGATCGTATACATTACACGTGAGTTTTAACAACATAATAAGGAATATTAAATAACTAATAATAGTATATATAATCACTGTATATATATATATATATATATATATATATATACAGTAGTAATAAACTGTATACAGTATACATACTATAGTATACTATGATTAGTGCATACTTTAGTATAT